>OZ020175.1:7070584-7090959 GCA_963971145.1 Sussaba pulchella | reverse complement strand
GCATAAAATTGAAAATTGTTGTAAAGTCTCAAACGGCTTCAAATATGACAATAACTCTCACACGATACATACAATATGACGAGACCAAATACCCAGCTATCCACCATTATTCGCAAATGAAATACTTCCGATAATAAGAAAATTTGTCTTGCTAATGTAGCATGGAATGCGCCTCGCGCAGGTTCTTCGTATCTACAGCGAGGAGCCCGAGAAGAATTCGCTCGTTATATTCCGAAGACGTCACCGTCGAGGTTCCACGTCCTTGCCGTGACACTTTATTAAAAGACAGACTTTATCGGGGAAATAGGGCGTCCATGCGGCTCTTCACCGTTTTCACTGCAGCCCGGAAAACCCGTTGGGAAATAAGGCATTCAAAAAAGAAAATACGAGGGAGGCCGAAGGGAGAACACTGAGCGCAGAAAAGTGGAGCTTCGAGAGTGCGATCTCGGCTCAAGAAAATATATATCGAGACTACAAGAAAGAACGGAAACTGGGAAATGCAGATCGGATTTGCCCTACCGGCTCTTCTCCACTATGCACGACAATGCCGTCTGGTAGTGCATCCCGCGTCTCACCGACGGTGCCCGTACTTGGCCTTAAATATTCAAACCACGATGACTGTTCGCCTCGGGGCCCAGCATCCAGCTCCCGAGATACTCGTGTCATCGCTACTATTTACCGCGAAGCGAGGGCGTTGCAGCGAAGCTGCAAACGCTTATTATGACACGAAAAATCGGTGGCTTCGATAACGAATTTAAGTTCCGCGGAGAAAAACTAATAAGCGATGCACGAGTCTGTGAAAAATCGAAACAAATCCGTTTATCGAAAGATAGGATCATGAAAAAATGAGGTTATTCGTCCGCGATCCTCGTCGATTTATCGTTCCAATTCGACACGATCCGTTGCGTTGGAAGAATAAACGAAGAAAAAAATTGTATTCGCACCCACCGGCTTCTCGATGTCGCCGTTGACACTTAATATCGTGATATATAGCGTTGCGTGGAAAGAATGAAGCCCTTGCGGTACAAAAACTCTGGGGTTTTCACTCGTGGCGATCACCCCCCAATATCGGACAATATATTGGAACCGTTTTGTATCTATTTTTTCTTTTCTTCATCGGGGATAGCATCGTTGATGTGAAATTTTTCTTGAAACGTGAATGGAAACGCAAAATTGTGCGAAAGCCCGGAAAAGTAGCATCTGGACGAACGCGCGACTATCGTAGAATTTGATACAATGTTCGTTCAAATCTGTAGAAACAGGAACGATTCATATCCTATTCGATTTTTTCTCAAACCCTCTTCGCTGAGCTCAATTTCCTACAATTTCCCTCGAACGACATCGACGAGTGACAATATTGCAAATGCAATTATTTTCTCATTATGTTTAACCCTTCGCGAAAAAAAGAACAAAAAGAAAACACATCCCAATAGAATTGCAGAAATTGATCGGTGAACGACTTGGCCAAATTAATTGGCGCAAACGATGTCAAATAACAAGGAAGCAAAATGTATTTTGATTAGTTAAAAATTCAGCAGTCAGACAGTCACTCTTCTCCGTTGGGCAACTTCATTCGACTACATTGGTTACTTTTCTCGGGGCGTTAGCTTCGTTGTTATTCGGGGAAAAACACGTAGACGCGTAGCCCCATTACTCGTGCTCGCAAGATTCACGAATAATTCACCGTAGGAATGACAGATAGTTGTCGGGATGCTCCTCCGCGGTCCCGCTCGTTGGAATCCTTCGTCGACGAAGGCCCGAGGCGTTTCGCTCGTACGCGATTTGTTTTCACCTTCTTCGTTCGGAGCAACGCCGCCCCCGCAACGTGTCCCAGCCGGTAGACGCAAACGCTTTTGCCACACACGGTGGCCCTCTCCGCCTTGACAGGGCCAACAAATTACGAAGAACCTGCGGTACGTGATCCGTGGAACGGCCTGGGGCGCCCGACGATGCACGAGGACCTCCCACACACGTCCCCGGTGAACCGGACGTGAACGTTGTATCCCCCCCCCCCCCCTCTGCCTCCCTTGCAATTCCGGCTACGCGGCCGATCCCATACTTCTGTCGCGGAAAAACGTTTCTCACACGCATCACTCTTTTGCACCCTCGACGACCGCCGATATATCCATCCATCCGTCCGTCAACGATCACTGGGGGGGCCCCATAGGAACCCACAAAGTTTCTGCCCTGCGGATTTTCGTAAGATCAAAATCATAAAAATTATACGCGGTTCAGTCGATCTTGATTCGGCTAAGATTTCCATCTTTGTTTTTCAAATTAAATAAAGTTTTTTAACCCGAGTGCATCGTTCTTTTTCGCGCTCCGAAAGGACATCGTGGGGTCGGATCGATTCGAGGTTTAAAAAAATAGAAAATGTCATCGTGGAAATTGAGAAAAATTCGTGAATGAAGCTCAGGGTTTCTACTTTACGACGAAATTTTGAAATACGAAGTTTCTGGGAGGTTATCGATTATAAAGATGACGATAAATTAATGAACTGTGGGAATTTTGCAATTTTTGCCTGGATCAAATCGACCCCAGGGTACACTGATCGGGTTGAGCGGGCATAATCGCAAAAATTCTTATATCAGAGTATAGTATCTTGGCTATGCATATCTAAAATATTTGCAAAAGAGTTTCAAATCTGAAACACTTATTAATATTTTTGTAAAGATGTCACTTTGTGACATTTTTTAAAAATTCCTTTTAATCTCGAGAAAAATCGATTGCTCTCAATTCCTGAAGATTGAAAATATAATTAAGCTCTTTCTACATTAGAAACAACGAAAACTTCAATTTGCACCAGAATTTCGAGGATTTGGGGTTAAAAAGCCCCTCTGCGACCGTTATGTAATTCCGTCGGAATGCGATCGTTGGATGATTTATTTTATTTTATTTTTTTCCGAAGGGGCGAGACTACGCGACGGATGCGCTTTCGGGTGGATATCGCGCTATCGATCTTTTCGGCTAGCCCCGGCCCGTGCCGAGAGCACGCGATATAAGATCCAAAAGTTATCCTCGCAGCTTCTCCGGCTCCATGCGAGACTGTCACGCGATCGTTACTCTTCCGCGGCTGTATGTCTTCTTTCGCGTAGATTCGCGGGCAAGATGTTTCGAAATTCCGAGAGACGTGGTTTTTCAACTTTTGTGAGAAACTCACTGTCCCCGTCGAATTAGTTCGGTGCAAGTTGCTTCGTGCCCTTCGTCGACGTGCGTCGGAAACCGGAGCGCGTCGAGGTCGTGGAAACGGACGCGGAAGAACTTGTTTCGGAGAAAACGCGTAAGTCGAGACTCGAAGTCCATTATGACGTAGATTGCTGCACTCACGGCCGATGAGTTAAGGGTTTGCGTCGGTTTCGAAGGTTAAAAAAAGCATATCCTGTAATTTATTTAAAATATGATAAAATAATTACTTGACTCAAACTTTTAAGCATATTTTCATATCGTTAATAGTTTGAGCAACGTTTGAATAATATTTTATAACATTTTCATTTTTTTATTTTAAAAATTCAGCCGTTATTCACGAGCTGAGAAATGAAGGTATTTTTGCGAACTTTGTAGAAAGAAAGTTATCATCGGATCCTTTTGTAATATTTGTTACAGTTTGTTGATAAGAGTAGAAGATAAAAGACTGGATTAAAAATAATTTTGTCAGTCCTTCCGCCCTCACTATCTCTGTATATCTTTGTTTCTGTGTATTTGACATTTTTTAATTAAAAAGTAACAAAATGTCGAATTAAAATTTTTTTTTCCCTAATTTAAACGTTATAAAAGCCTTCAACCGTGAAAAAAAACTAGAGAGAGAGTAATAAAAGAGGAATCTGATGTAGTATCATAGAAGCGGGTTTTCTGAATAAAGTGAGGCTTTGAATATATTAATCGCATGCATGGATTCGTCAATTGGCTGCCAACCAAGCTAAAAAATGTCATTTTGAGATAAACGCGATCAAAATTATCACGCAACACGAACACAGCAGAGATGGACGGTTAAAGCCTTAATTTGGACATTTTTCAAAAATATAACACCGGCTTATCCACTGCAACCATTATTTCAAAAATACATGTCACTCATTTCACTACCGAAAAGTAATCCACGGTCACCATCGAAATCCACCATCAATATCATTTTCCCAATCCAAATACATCCCAACTGTAACAATATTTTCAACAAAAAGATCAACATTGACATTAAAAAAATTACGTTTTTTTCTCCCATTATCACAATTGCCAATAAATGTTTCAAAAACGATAAAAATCCGTTGCGGGCGTTTTGACCCGAAGCTTTTGACTCTTAAACGTTAAACCGACGTGAACGAAAATAAAAACGTCGATGCCAAAAAAGATGCCACACGGTTTTGTTCGGTATGTGTGTTGAATAAAAGTTGTTGTAACGATTGGCTATTGCACTCGGAATGGTTCCACGTACGTTCTTTTATACCGTACAACATTACAGTGTAGCGCCCGTTTCCATTGGCAAAGTTTTCCCTTTGCCGAACTGCATGGGTTCATGTTTGCATAACTCGCGGCGAAGCGTCAAACTTTTCCACTATGTGTTCATATATACAATATATATATGCATACATATATATATATCTATATAAGTAGTCGGTGCATCGTGTACGCTACGTGAACCAGCCCTTTTACATTTAGTTTGTGCATAATATTCTTTGATCCAGATAATCAGGGCCCCTCCGGCTATGATACACTTTTACGCCATAAGGGCCAACGTTGTTGAGCCGTAGGTTACGATTTCGCGTATATCTGAGCGAAATGAGAGTCGACCTATGGATATAGGTTTGTGGGAGTAAAGTCCCGACGATTAGCGTGACAGAGCCTCGGCATTTTGGTGCAGTAACGTAGCTTAGCAGTTGGCTCTGGCCCGAAACCTCGTTGACTCTCACACGCGGCTCAGGATATTCCACGGCCTCGGGTATCCATATGAAATCCATGCAAATCGCCTCTCCCGGACTGGCATTAACGGATTTAAAAGCGATACATGTTTCACGTTCGTCGGGGCGTCGCCGGGGGCCCCCCCGGAAAAGGGGGAGGGACGGGTAAGGGGGTCTCATCTCGCTCGGCCGCTATTAGAATTCATCGCTCAACTCTGAGTGATTAATCCAGGTATATATGCGTCGGTCGTATGATATTTATGCTACGTTCATATACGAGTGGAAATTATACGAGCCGGAGTGTGGCTCATATCTGGATTTGCCTAAAATTATAACAGGACCTGACCCGACCGGTCTCATTGGTTAGAATCGTGGGGGTAACTCGTGTAGCCGACGATTCTGGACCATCCGACAACGTTATCGGGCCCCTTGATGACGCGCCGATGGGAGCCTGATAGGACCTGAATTGAACGGTGATCAAAGGGCGTATAGGGAGAAGATACATTGAAATGGTTCTTTGAAATGAATTTCCGTGGTGTTGAAATTTGGTTCTGGGACATCCAGGGGGAGGGGGGGGGGGATTCATTGTAGGTTGAATTAATTCGAGATTCGTGACCAAAATTGCAAAGCGGTGTTGGTGTGTTTGGAGTGGACCCGGCGATACGTTTTCCGCGATCAGAATCGATCTCCGAATCAGGATTGGACGGTGGAAAACGTACGAATGAAAAATCAAATAGCGTACAATTTTTCAATCGTATTTTCTGACAGTTCGTTACAATTTGAGGTGTTTAAATTTTTGTAACGTGTTTCTTTTTTAATAATAAAGTGTAGTTTGTATGATTTTTCGGTGTCATTCTTTTTTTTTTTGCGTTTGGAATTGGAGACGGATTGATCCTGCGTTCGCACGTCAGCAACAACGAATTTCGACGTGCCAAAGTTCGATTGTTAACACTCTTGTCTCCTTCCACCAATACGTAACTCAACGCTGTCATCCGGCAATGTCGCAGGTGCTTATTTGTAATTGAATTTCGCCAACGCCTCCCAACATTCATAGTGGAAATTCAATTACACGGGTTTGCTCTCAGTCCGCGAACGAGTATTCGGTGCGGCGCTCGAGACTGTCTCCAACCGTACTTCGCTATCTTCCTTCAATTTCTCTTTCTCGCTCGCACCGTTATCCGCTGCGGAAGGTAACGTCGAAAGTTATTCGCAGATGAAATACCCGGTCTGAATCCCAACTGTGCAGGTGGTTGCCGAAGCTTCCGCATTCAAAATCGACGTCTTACAACGTGCTAGTCGAGTTGAGAATCAGCACTATTGCTGTATGCATTAGGGCGTCCCTCAATTTTGGTTATTTTGGAATTTTAAAACTTCGAACATCTAGTACTATTCGAGGTATATGAAAAAATATCTGGGTGATATTGGATACATGTACGACACAGTTAAGGGGGGGATCTAACCGATTGAAATTTCCCATTTGAATAACATAACATTTTTCGATCAGTTTGATTCAATTCATGTTGGAACGGTTTTTTACGGTCTAAAGTTCTTACACCTACAAAAAATGCTTACACCGACAGAACATGTGGTTGTAGCATGTGGGAAAGTGATATGGTAGTAAGGTAAAGTAATGTTATTGAAATGGGAAAGTTCGATCACCCAGAGGCACCCCTTAACGGTATATATTTATATAACTTGAGTCGGACCAGAGGTAGCGAGTCTTAACATTCAAAAGTACGCCATACCCCGTGTGCACGATACGTAATTTTTCAGAGGTGGGCACATCAAAGGTTAAGGGCTTCCATACCCCTAAAGAAGGTTAATACTATTGAAAATTGACTGAGTCGTCGCCTCGACGCTGTAAAAAAATATAGTTTCAGAAACATAGGAAAATAATATTAATATTTTTTTTAAAACAATTCTTACAATTGAAAAGTTAATAATAAATGTGAAATCAACGGTTTAATTTTTTTTTTACCATACAACTTTTATAATGATTCTTTTCAAATTTTTCCGGTTTCCAGTTTGCTCAAGGGTCTGCGAGGCCTCAACAAGTCTTCGCATTTGACGTTGAAATTTTAATTCAAAATATTTTTTGCACCACATTTTCATAAACGTCACATTGTTCAGCTCAAATTTCACGTCATAAAGGGTGATTTTTTAAGAGCTTGAGAACTTTAAAAAAAAAAAAAACGCATAAAATTTGCAAAATCTCATCGGTTCTTTATTTGAAACGTTAGATTGGTCCATGACATTTACTTTTTGAAGATAATTTCATTTAAATGTTGACCGCGGCTGCGTCTTAGGTGGTAACGTTACGGTGAATGGCGATCGCTATCGTTCGATGCTAACAAACTTTTTGTTGCCAAAAATGGAAGAACTGAACTTGGTTGACATGTGGTTTCAACAAGATGGCGCTACATGCCACACAGCTCGCGATTCTATGGCCATTTTGAGGGAAAACTTCGGAGAACAATTCATCTCAAGAAATGGACCGGTAAGTTGGCCACCAAGATCATGCGATTTGACGCCTTTAGACTATTTTTTGTGGGGCTACGTCAAGTCTAAAGTCTACAGAAATAAGCCAGCAACTATTCCAGCTTTGGAAGACAACATTTCCGAAGAAATTCGGGCTATTCCGGCCGAAATGCTCGAAAAAGTTGCCCAAAATTGGACTTTCCGAATGGACCACCTAAGACGCAGCCGCGGTCAACATTTAAATGAAATTATCTTCAAAAAGTAAATGTCATGGACCAATCTAACGTTTCAAATAAAGAACCGATGAGATTTTGCAAATTTTATGCGTTTTTTTTTTTTTTAAAGTTCTCAAGCTCTTAAAAAATCACCCTTTAGTAATTTTCTTTAAATACATAAAATTACAACGATAAAACACTCTTCCAGCGGCTTCCTCGAACTCGAAATAACAAATTTCTTCATCTTTCCATCGACTTTCTTCCAAAAATTATCAGCAGGCGACCGTAAAATTTTCTTCCCGCAGTTCTACAAACGAAGTAACGAAGATAACTCAAACTCGACGATCCAAATCCGACATCCAATGATTCACCGCACAATCGTTATCTCCGTACAAACATTGAGTCGCGGCGTTTCATCGACCATTGTTCGAAACGACGCCGAAAGAATCCATGAACGTCGAAATTTGGAAAAATCAACGTTACATCTCTTTACCCCGCGTCAAGCTTTAAGATTTTCTCACTCCGGCCCAATTCGCAAACGTGTTTGACTCACAAGACGCTTTTGTTTGATCAACGTATGCTGAGAAAAAGTTACTAACCCCTCGACGGATCTTCGTTCGCTGGGCAATGGAAAGCTCACTCCGTCAAACTTTCCACGTGTTTAGTCATGAGGGCAAGGTTATTTGTTCGAAAGTTTTCCTATGTTTGGGTAGTCCATTTCCCGAAGAGGGCGACACTCACACGCGTTCGTTCGTATATAATCCGATAGGATTTTTCGTGTGTGCCGTAGACATCATCTATTCTCCTTCCGTCGATTGGTCACTTCGATAAAGTTTTCCGTTAAATTTACGTGGGTTCCGCGAGAAAGCGCGCAGCTGGAAAAATACACGGAAAACATTGAAGGGTCGTCGATGAATCACTCGCCCGAATGAATAAGTAAAATAGTAAGAATCGACTTTCGACTCGTTGATACATAATTGATGCTTGTCCCAAAGAAAGAAGTCAACAAGGCCAGATCGACGAACTTTTGTTTTTTCACGGTTGCAAAAACGTTTCAAACGAATATGCGACGACGAAATGCCGTTGTCGCCTGATCGTCAGCGAAAAAAAAGTCAGAAATCGTTGAGAAAAAAAATATATACGTTCGATGGAATTTTCAATTACCCATCTTTGAGCTACGATACTCGAATCACGAGAAATTTCGTGTTATCGGTTTTAATTCAAAAGCGATAGGATTCAGTGTGGCGAGGCTTCGTCGACGTTGCTCTTCCATTGTCTCTTTGAAATGAAGTTTTTAAGTGCGTCGGTTTCTTATCGCTTTTCCGATAAAAGATCCATTGTTTGACGTAAATTAATCTGAGAATATTGTTCGCGGTGATACGATACTTTGAATACGAAATAAAGAAAAATGTCGATTAACACACATTTTGCAGGAGAATACGCTTGTTGTGTTGATTAAGGTGTAACGTTATATATATATATATACATCCAAGCTTCCGAAGTTTCGGGGCTAATATTGTCGTATACGCGGAAGTGAATGAAGAGAGGGAAGTAGAGATAGACAGTAAGGCAAAGTCTTGGAGAAGCCCGCAGCGGATGAGCGCCCATTTCGGTAACGTAATACGCTGAAGAAGGGTTGAGAGAATATCGGAGAGAGTTGAAGAGCTTATACTCGACGCGAGGGTAAGACGTAACGTTTCAGCCTGTAAGGCAAATACGAAATATCCAGTACAGCCGAGCTTCTGGACCCTGCCAAGACCAAAATCATCGCCGGTTGTGGCTCGAGTTCTTCGATAAATGCGGCTATTAAATTCTCGAGCAATTACCGCGTGGAAACTGAGATAAAATTCGTTAGGTAAATATCGGGCGCATAATTTGAACCCGTAGATTACGGAACGTTGGCAATGGTGATGCCGGTGGGTTTCGCAAATGCGCACGGTAACGCGCATAGTTCGGGATCTGTGCGATATACGCAACTACGGCTCTCATAGGCGAACTTCGTTATTAACAAATGTTTGCCACGAGCCAATTTGTGCGACGCTGTTCCATTAGAAAATTTGCGTTACGCTAGCGAGAGTGTATGAGGGCTCGTGGGATTTCTACACGCGTTTCGCTCGGCCATTGGGCGGACGTGTCATGTATGATATATACGTTCCAATCTGCAACTATACTTTGCGACGAATGAACATAACATATGATGACGATATTTTTTTATTTCTCATAGATTATTACCGTTGAAAAATTTTTTAAAGGGGTAATTGTCACGTAATTATTTATTCCGAAGATATATTTCGAGGTCTGCATTCTTATATTTTTTTCAATTTAATTTTTAGAATATATATTCTAATATATACTTTTTAGATGCGGGTGAAGATTTTAAAGGCGAGCCTTTCGGTCACTGAATTTAATACCGATATTCGGTGAAAGAAAAGAAAAAAAAAATTAATAACAGATTACGATAGAAATATGACCGGAAGTGATGTTGAGCATAAAAATAGATTTACCTCGTTTGTTCGACTATCGAGATATTTATTACAGGCGATGGTACTCGCTGGCTCGCGGATCCCTCCTATAAATCTAACGCGCATCGGTCACCCCGCCACATTTTATCGCGAACGATGATGGCATGACATCGAAATAATTTCTTGTTGCTCAAATTTTAATCGGATTTTTTACGCCCCCTGATCGCCATTCGGGCCTCCGCAGCGGTGCGTGCGATGGAATACACGCGTATGTCCGGTAAACCATATTTTTTGTTCCGTTATTATTATTATTATTATTTTTTTTTTTCATATTTTCATTATATCGTGCAATCCTGGTGTTATTTATCAAAATATATTTCGTTGCACGAATCCAAGTCGCGAGTATGTCACGAAAATCTACGGAAAATTGATGATTCTTTCGGTCGGTTTGACAACACGAAAAAGTGCAAAGTGAGTTTCGTTGAAAATTTTTTGCACACCCAGCTCTGCGAATGACTGTTAAAAAATCGTTGGGTCTGATTGGGTTCAGTGTTTCAGGATTTTCCGGAACTCGTTCAGCATTGAAATTATTCAATATATCCGGCTAAGCTGTGTTTCGGTAAATTTTCAGACGGTGGAATTTATCAACTCACGTTGCCGGCGCGTTACGAGATAACGAGCAATTTCCGTAGGCACCGCAATTCACCTCTCTATATTCCCCGCTAATATATAATCTGTCTCGTTTGTTACATATACCACTCACGGGTGCATTCAATTATCGTTCAATTAGCGCGAAATATTGCAGCCTGTAATACCAATTCCGATAATACAAATGCAAGAAAAATTAAAAATACGGAATATTTTTTTTTCTCTACGTTATGCAGTTAATTGTTCAAAAAAAAAGTTTTAAAAAAGTTAATCGTGCAACGAAACATTTATTCCCGAGCATACTCCTGTTGCTGCACTGTTTGCACTGCTGCAGCAGCTGTTCATAGATGTATGAGCGATCTTTCCAAATTGGAATTCCGTTATCGGAAATTGTGCGAATAAAATGCTGCAACTTGAAGCGTTAATGGAGAGATTTTGTTTCCGATAAAAACGGGAAAACAACGGAAACAAACGAAACTAGTTGAAATATCAAAATTTGAATTTAAACGATTAATTGCACCACTCGTCAGTTAACAAATTCACGCTGCGGATTATCGATTGTTACTATTGATTGAACATTTGCGATGTGAAATATCATTTGTAATATCGACAATAGACAAGATTGCTTCAATCAGTCTTGTTACAAAAAATTTCCTCACGCCGCTTCGCTCGCAAGATCCACCTTCGCGAAGATTGAAATTGAATTTCACATTTTTCTTCAATCGCGGCAAATCCCCGATCCGACGGAGACGTTAGTCGACGGAAAGCTTTGACGTCACGACGGTGACGTGCCGATGGTTGGTGTCCATCCCGTCGCATCTGGAACGAGAGATGCGCACGCGCGCACTCGCGACTGAATTTTATCATTGAAGTGGATGCCCCACATTTTTCGTCTCTCCCTGACTTTTTCCCCGCGGTAATCCCATTTCGATCGAATTGTATCGCTCGCGGGGGATGATTCGAGTACTTTCGTAATGCGTCCCGTTCGCAGCTTTCCCATTTCCCCCGGCGATCGTTTTGTAAGCGATAATTTTCCCAAACAGACGGAACATACACTTTTCTCATCGCATTTTCCGCGTCGATAATGACAGTAATAACAACAACGACGATGAATAACACCCATTGCGACGATAATTCGGACAACCGTGATGGTAATTAACAACCTTTCGACGACAAACGAAAAATATTTTCTCATTTTCCCCAAATTTGTGTTTTCTCTTTTTTTTTCGGTCATTATATCGTCTTTAAAGCAACGTCAATGCAGCGTAGCCCATATTGTTTTTTCTTTGAAATAATTGTCGCACAATTGCGGCGTGACGTCGAGGCGAAGCTCACCCGGTTGCAACAGGAGTGGGAGGGTCGACGTGCTCATTAAAAAATTTCGTTCAACCCTTTTTTCGTTTTTCGAGTCTAGCTACGCGGTTAACAGCACGAGCCCACGAAAAAAAAAAAAAACAATATTTTTTTTCCCCACGTTTCGATGGAGAAAACCGCCCCGGGTACGCGCAAAGACGCACAACCATAGCTGTATAATTAATTCCGAGTGTCAGGAATGTGGTCGTTGTGTGCGTGAGTACGAAAAAAAAAAAGTTTCTGGGCAACATTGCGTACGTAGTTTCCGTTTGCCGCCGTAACACCGTACTCCGGGATATTTGCGTTTTTTCAAATTTCTTTCTCTATTTTCATTTTCTTTCTCTATTTTTTCTCCTCCTCCCTCACACGGGGTTTCCTTCCAGGAAATGAAGGCAATTGTTATTTGCGAAAAATGTCGTTTGCGGAGACTTGACTATTTGTACAAAGCCTCGGCCGGGTCGTCGATTACGGGTTGGCCGACGCGAGCGATCACGCCATGCGAGAAAAATATACGCTTTGCGAAATACAAGCTCCCGAAGCTCTCGGAGGATAATAGAATATAAGTGCCGGTTTTTCACGTAGGACGAGTGATAAAAAAGCAAAAAAAACTATTTTAAAAAATTGCACGGACGAAGGGTAAAAGCAGCGGGTAACACACGTGTGTGTAGGCAGGGGGAGAGAGGTATGTCGGCAGTTGGGAGGATAAAAAAATATTCTTCAGTGAAAAATGCACACGAAGGTGGAATCGGGAATATCGGAGACTCGGGGAATTGCATTTTGTTCGTAGACGCGGGATCGTACGGAAACAATCAGCGACAATCGCTTTGTCGATCGGCGCGTACATGTCACTCCGCGGTCATTTGCGAATCGGTCGTTTTTTGTCGTGGCCAGTCCGATCGCTTCAATCTCCCACATGGTAATGAATCCAAAACCTTTGCCGTTGTCGCTGCTGCTGCTGCTGCTGCTGCCGCTGCGGGTGGCAACAGAGTGGGGGGGGGGGGGGGTGGTGCAGCTGCGGCTTTGTCTTTGTTCGTTCCACATTCGTTACAATGAGTCTCGCGCCCTGTGTACATCAACGACGACTCGCTACATGCGTATTATCGAATAAAACATTCAATTTCCCCGTATGACGCTAATGTTTCGTACGACTAACGGCCATCCTCGTCTAACCCACGGCCACGAGCGTGGGATGTGCGACGCGCGTTGGCGACGATGTGCAGAAATCGACGAGACATTGGTGCCGTTGGTATACCCGCGGAGTACATTTATACACGTCCGCACGACAATGCGAGTTGTACGCCTACATCACGCGACGATTATTATGCCATTTCTCTTCTATTCGCAGTGCGAGTCTATATACCACGTTCAACTCGGTTTTACCTTTTCGTTCGTACACAAATGGCGACCGGGGTCATGCGAATCGCGTTTACGAGTACGAGGGATTTTTTGTTCGCAATGTCTTCGAGCTGATGATTTGGAATTTTGAAGAAGGAGTTCGGCGAGCGAATGAGTGAACGCGGGGTGGAATGGATATTTACGGGGAAAATTTTTATTTGATGGAGGGAAAAAGGGGTAATTGATTTTGCTTGATATTTAGAGTAAAAATGGTAAAAGGTAAACGTAAAGGTAAAAATGTGGGGATCGGTGAAAATCGGGACGACTCGATGCGGCTTGAGCTTATCTGAGTCAGCGAACCCCGGTCTGGGTTGATATTATACACACACTTCGCTGTTGATGTCCCTCCGGACTCAAACGTCGAGACTCGTTCCAAGTACAAGGAAGTAAATTGATATCACTCGAGCGCTCGTCTACCGTAAGTGAAGGGAAGACGAGTAGGCAGTCAATACAGCGACGTGTATTTGCATTCTTTGTAAAACTTACACATTCGTGGATCTCATGGTCTGAGGTAGGATTGAAGGGTTTGATATCGTTGGAGAATTCACGTCATTGTCATATAGGCCGAGGCTATGGCTGTTTGTGAAATAATCTTATGCGACGGAAAAATTTCCGATACGACGTATGGAAGTATTGTTTTTCATGCAAAGATAGTTTTTTAACACGCGATTTTTCAAGATTTTTTTCAGCTTTTACGAGAAAATGTGACTTCTTTCGTAATTTTCTTGCGTTACATACGTCTAGCAGCACCAAAAATGCACTAAAAGAAAAGGAAATTTTAGTAGGGATTACAATAGAAATTAATACAAATAAATAGTACACATTGTTTATTGGTATTTAAACTTTATAAAAAAAATTATTTCACCTTGGTTTTACCAAAATTACTATATAAAAAATCACGTGATCCACAACACTAAGAAAAAAAGTTGCTCCACGGTCGGCATCGTATCTCCAGTAAATGTTGATCGATCCGCAAACTCTGAAAATGTTCTTGTAAAATAAAGTGATGGTTATAGCATGTCGAGCCGGAATTTTGAATTTCGAAGAATTTAGCAATTTATGGCAGTTTAAAAAAAAATATGCGTTTTAAGTCATAAATTTTACACTTTAATTGTTTTTATAAAATTTTTAAATATCAAAATATCAAAAATCCGGCTCGACATACTATAGAGGAAACGATTTCGAATATTTAGAAAAAAATCGCATAAAAAAATTATTAAAAACTGTATGAGTTATCATGCCGACGGTGGCAGAAAAAGTAGTTTCGAGAAAAATGCGTTTAAAGTTTTAAGTGCGTTTTGCTCGAAGTCGCGCGCAGCTAAAGCAAGAACTTTATGAATTTTTTTTATTTGTTTTGTGAACTTACGTTTAATCTCCCATTCTGGCTTCGTATTGTATGCCTTCCTTGTCGGTAATTAATTGTTTTCGTTTATTTTTTGCGGTTTTTTAAAAGTAACGGTCAGCCGTTATCAAACTCTCGTTGGGCAGTCACATTTTCTACCATAACTTTATATGTATAGTGAATTTTTGCAATCGACTTTCATATAAATAAGCATAAAACTATAGACAACCACAATCCTTGAAAAAAAAATCGATTATTAAAAAATTCTGGACGTATGTAAGGCTTTGATAGAATCCACCGATGGTGCATGGAAGAACTGGGAATTAAAAATTCTTACAAGTTAAAAGCATTTTTTTTGCACCTAGGACTAATTTTTTATTTTTCAAATTCAGTTTTTTCATAGACAACGGTATAAAAATTGGATTGAAAAATCTAACGAAATTTCACATGTCTCGGAGTGCAATCCTCCAACATATCTTACCAATTTTCGAAGAAATATTCTATATACGTACCACTATACAAAACAAACAAAATATATATCTTTATTGCACGTAAAAAAAAAAATAACTGCAGTATCGAACGATAATCACAAAAATCAACGTCCTCCCAATTTTCCAACCGCAACATTACGCGGTCTGCCATGTATAAATCGTTCATAATGATCCGCACAAAAAGCTCGGAGCGTCTACGAGAATGACGCAGCGTGAACAGGCGCACCTGCTTTCCCGGCCTTCCTCGTATATCCGTCCGTACGGCGACAACGCCATTATTTCAAGAGTACATACGTCGCCCACGAAACTTCCGCAACGAAAACAAAAACCAACACGTGCGTAGACGGGGTAGTTTTCCTCCGGTCGTCGATACACAACTTGTCTCGGTGTGTCCCTCATCCAACTCGACTCTTGTGCAAACAAAATTTCTCGTTCATGTTTGCTCGTGAATGGCCGATGCGAAAGTCCGGCTGGTCAAATAGTTCAATGCGACGGTGTTGGTAAATGAGCTTTTGCACGAAGAATACCGAGGATTCTCAACGACGAGGGGACGTTCAGCCAAGTCGTTCGGATCTTGAAACTTAAGGGGCAAGAAAACATCGCTGGTATACATATGTTTTTTTTTTTTTTTTTCATTTTTATTTTTTCTGTAGGAAACATAAATTTGTATGGGCGACGTAGCATCGTCTCGATAATCTGCCGGTGGTGCCGTTGAATAAAATTACCACCGGCAATTCGTTAGCATTAACGTTTCCGGGTAAATAACTCACGAAGCGAGTGTAAATATATGTTTTACACGATTGCAATCGTTTTGATAAACAGTTTTCGTTATCGGCAAAACGTGTTGGGCCGGTGTGGCAACGAACGCATTTGCCGACCACACAGGGAAACGTTTTCTTCACGTACGTGATGTTCGTACCGATGATACGAGATGCGGGTAATTAACTTCCGTATTAAATTCCCAAAAGACTCGAGGAATTTTTCCATAAAGTTCGCGTCACTGGCGTGGGAATATAGAGGTATGCGGGGGAGATATGAATTTATCCGTAGGTTGAGGCGCGAAGGAAGTAATATACGGTTTATGGGCGATGTATGAGGGATTCCACATGAAGCCGACCACTTCTGACCCGACCGATCTTCGATTTGGATGGGAATTGATTTTCTTTAAGAATTGACGACAAAAAAATTTGACAATTTTTTTGGACTTGTGCCGTCGTTATTTTTTTGGTAATGTTTTTTTTCATTTTGCCAATCAATTTTTCAAATGCAGATATCTCCGAGGCGAAACATCCAAATTCACTCGCCTGCACGTCAGAATATGCTTTACGAACTCACCTTTTAGAAAATATAATTAAAAAATTTTTTTTTTTTCGTATTTGAATGACTTTTTTTACGTTTCTAATAGTAAAACTTTCTGAAAAAAAACGCCGCTTTTTTAGTTTTTAATCCAAATTCATTATCCAATTGTAAAAATTTTAATTACTGAAGAAAATATATCCAATATTTTAATTACTTTTATGTTTTATTTCTTTAAGAGATCAATTCGAAACGCATATTCTGGCATCTGAGTTAATAACTTTGGATGTTACGCCTCGGAACTCGTTGCATTTGAAAATATAATTGACGGAATTTATCAAAATCCATCGCGAAATAAATAATGACGGGCAAAGACCTCAAAAAATCGTCGAATATTCCTGTCATCAAGTATTTTGAGGAACAAAAATTTCATCCAAATCGAAAACCAGTCGGGTCAAAAGTGGTCGGTTTCATGTTAAACCCCTCATGTAAATATCATCATGTGGTGATGGAAACCGAGACCGACCTACTTGCAAGCCGACGGATCTTCGGCCGACGATCGCCGCGGGAATGTATTTACTACTCCCGTTGATTACCCACGTCAACGCAATATGGGAAATACAATAGGGTGAATCGCAATGGGGCGCTCGTTGATAACAGGCCGAACCACCGGTGTGCTCCCCCCCCCCCCCCCCCCACCCGCAGCTTTTCCCGACTCATACGTGGATAATCTGATAACGCGCTATCGCGGGAGATAAAAAATTCATACTCGCAACACGAGACCGCGAAGTACACGAGCACACGTCACTCGCTTCTCTCGGTAACTCGCGTCGACCATCGCGGTCCGGCCGGTAATATCCCAAAGATAAAAAAAGAAAAAGAAAAACATAAACATACCTCGAAACTTTGTTCTGATGTTTTCCCAGTATTCTAACATACGTGTCAACATCCGGTTATTATATTACTCGTGATAACGTGGTGGCTGAAAGCGTTTGTCGGGGATTTTCCCTTCGCGTGGACGAGCTACCATAAAAGTGTTCGATCGACTATCCCCTTCCCCAGAGATGTATCCTATTTTGTCACTGATAAAGGGAACTGACCTCTGAACCTTCCCTCAATTGCTTTTTCTTCGAAATGATCCATTGTATGTAATATCGTTTGCTTAATCGTTATTTCGAACATTATTTATTTTCTTGTATCATATTATTTTTATCGTTTATTATTTATCAAATTACATATTTATTCAGTTTTTCCGTGGTGATGACAGACAAAAATCATTGGCTAGATTGTTATATTATTTGTTCAATGATACATTTCTCATTGTTTATCTTATTGTCAACTCATAAATATTTTTTGGCGTCAAGGAAAATTCAGGTCCTAGGAAAATTTAAAAACTTAAATTCTCTCTTTCCCTCCTTTTCTTTCTGCCTTTCTCTCTCTTTTTTTTTCTCTCTCTCTCTCTCTCTCTCACTCTCTATCGTCCACGAACTATATGTATCAATATTTCTTCGAAAAACACAGAATAGACGAACAAAGCATGTCAATCCCCAAAGAGTATGTATAGCAACGGATGCTCTTACCGAGAAGCCGTTATACGATCCTCGATGTACGGTCTGTTAGTTCACGTTGACTACGACCCCCGGATATCGGTGAGCGTGCACGTCGCAATACAACCTCGAGGATTTCTCGAAGAGTAACGAGAGAACTATAACGACCATTATCGAAGAAAAAAATGGCTTAATGGCATCCTTTTGGACTTGGAACACGTCTTCCCGCGTCGTTTCGTCGTCGTTCGTCTCTCGTTTTACCCGATGCGTCGTTTCGATCGCCCACCGCCATCATTTGCGCCCTGACGATACTAGACGAGAGACATTGTATAAACTCTTGTCACCGTCTTATCTTCATTCTTTTTTCACATATTTTTCTTGGAAACTCAAATGACGAACGAAAAAACGATTATTCGTAAACGAAATTGTTCTTTTAAAAAATAATATAATATATCACAATACAATACATACAAAAAAAGAAGACGATCAAAAAATGTATAAAATATTACGAATCGATACAACGATAACGGAAATCTGTAAAATTTGAATATATTGTTACAACGAATATTTTTATTCCCGTGGCGATAATACGATGTGGATGGGCACGAAGGGGGGGGGGTGGATTTCGAGAAAGAGGTGTTAGTCGTCCACGAATCGCAGCGGGAAAACCCGAGACCGAGTGAGAAGCACTGGCAATTAAGATGGTTGCTCCCGGTTATGAGATAAAAAGACGTGGCGACGAGAATGGGCGAGGCTGTGCAACGGTGGAGGCGGCTTGCGAAGGTACGAAGGTAATTACCGTGGCAGCGGTACACCAGTCCGTGGACGACTCCATACATCCCCCTACTCTATGAGCATGGTGGGTGTGTGTGTATGTGTGCGTGTTGGCTATGCGAGGTCCTACGCCTCAGCCGCACCTTCTGCGGGAAAATTACATCCCGGAAAAGTTCATGCCACGGAAGATTTGCGTAAATTAATTTGCAACGCTATTTCAACGAGATACCGGGTGGGCGAATTGAATTCCGTTGAGGCACGAACACACACAAACACACATACACGCACTTATCGAGCTTTACCGTCGGCTGCAGGTGTTTACCATATTGTTTGTTTTATTTGTATGTGTTCACATGGTCGAATAATTGTTTCTACCGTTAGAAGACAAATGCAGTTGGTACAATGAGCGCAGCTGCGATAATCGAACATAAATTCTTGGTACCAATACCACGAGACAATTCTGACGTGCCTTGGACCAAAGTCATCACCGTCCTGATTGAAACTGGGACTATGATACAATGGAATTGCTGCGGGGTCGGGAACTCAAAGCGAGAGAGAGCAACGTAGTGGCGGTATCAGAATCGCACTCCCCCCCTTTTCCCTCCAGTCCCACCTGTCCCCCGTCGACTTTCATTAGGTGTTTGATAAGAGGCGCTGCTGCAACGGAAGTCGGATCTACATCCCGAGTAGTATTTCATCGCGCGAAACTGTTTCGCGAGTACATTTCTCACGGTCACGGTTGAAGGTTTGAAATTAAATCGATCCGATGGCGTTACTCGGGTTTCGCTGGAGCTACGAATGCGGATATTTCGTTTACTGGCACGTTAGGGGGAAACCCTTCTCGGCAAAGGAGCGATTGTTAGATCAACTCTCATGGAAATTTGGATGGAAAAGAATTCTTTCGTTTTTCTTTCTCTTGATATTTGCAAGATCATTGAACATGTTACAAGTTATCAAAAGCCACCGAGGCACATAGACTGATAAAAATATTCCATGTTATCAATTTACATTTTGATGTCGTTGTGCTGGAAGACCTTTTCGGCGAGAGAGCGATGGTTCAATTCATTTTCACAAAATTTTGGATGGGAAAGTATACTTTCGTTTTTTTTTTGTCATTTGCAAGAACGTTGGAGATTTTGAACGTTGTCAGAAGCCACCGACATAGACGGGCTGAGAAAAATATTCCTTGTTATCACTTTGCGTTTTTATAGCATCGCAACAATATTATTGAAACGCAGAAATGTAATTTGAATTATTAAAATTCGTACTTGGAATCAATATTTGATTTTACTCTCGGAAAAAATTTTTTTTTTGCATTTCTGCAACCAGCCAGTGGATGAATCATATCTAACGGTTTGATATTGAACCTTTTGCTCATGCATCGATCTTGAATTACCTGTTTTACCCATAGAGTTCTCCCATTTGAGTTTATATCCAATCCCCATCTTACGTAAATACGTCGATAGATATTGTAGTAGAAAAAGG